>JARQOC010000007.1:188772522-188784302 GCA_033576535.1 Allobates femoralis
ATTAAATAAGTAGCAGTATCATAAGACAGTAAAAAACATAGGGCACATGTAAAACACTGTTTGATTAACAAGAGTAAAAGCCACCTCACCGCAATATACCAACTGATACTTCAGCTCATTTTTCTATACTCTGAACATATGGGGATGAGGCCCCTCCCTCTGAGATCTGTAATTCATCTAGATAGCTTCCCAAGGGCAGGTGCTGTAGTCTTAGTCCTGGGCACCTCTGCCCTCATTCACATTGTCCTGGGCACCTCTGCCCTCATTCACATTGTTGACACTTTAATACTAGAGTTGGGCCACCTCGATGGGGACATCTTCTCGCATTGGGATGGCTCTTACACTTTTTGATCAGAGTTAACCAAGCTAATTAAATGTACTACTACCAAGTACATATTTACTTTATTATATATGCTCATTCTTTTTTTTACTCTTGAGTTTTGTCTGTGAAATGGCCATGGTGTGAATGTGTCTCGCCTGTTGGCAGGGACCGTGGGGTGCTCTGAACTGGGCCCTCTCGTTGTCGTCTGGAACTGCAGGACGTCATAGTGGTGCGACCTGGCCTGTGATCCCCTCGTCGGGTGAGCAGTTAAAAAGGGGTTTGGAAGAATGGATGAAAATAAAACAAAAATAAGAGTGTTGTGACGCCACCCGTGGAATGCAGCCGGTATAGCCGCTGCTGCAGTCGAGGGTGAAGGGTTCACGATACAGTCAGGCAGTCTCCTGCTGCCAGTTCACAAAATAAATCTATCTCCCTTCAAGCGCAGTAATCACAGTCTCACACAGCATAGAGCTTTAACCGGGTTTACTCTCTTCCTTAGCAGATGATTAGTTGCAGCCCCTCCTCGCCTGCGTCGGCATGTAAGTATCTGATCTCACGCAGGCGCACAGCGAGGACTTGTCAGGAGCGGGAGCCAGCAGTTGACATCACGGCTTCGCTGTGCACCTGCATGAGATCAGACATTTACACAACGGTGCAGGCGAGGAGGGGCTGCAACAGACAGGAAAAGGAATAGAGCAGCTGGAGGCGGCACAGAGTGGCTGGAGGTGGGGAGAAGCCCCGTGCCAGCGATGACTCCATAACCAGGAATGCCCTCTGGACTCACTATATGTAAGCTTTCTAACGTGTATTTCTCAGGGTACAGGGGCTAGAAACACAGGAGAGCCCTTCCCTGAATGCAGCAGACATGCTGCATTCAGTGGTGCATTTAGTTTGCCATGCACCAGGGGGGTGAAAGGTCCTCTTTAAATTTGCATTTTTTTTGCTCTAAGTTTTTTTTTCTTTTTAAAGTGAATTAATCTTATTTGTGACAAAATCACATGCTGGACACCAGCTATTATGTCTAACCTCACCCAAAGTATAATATATATCTCCCTCTGTTCTGGTATCTTCTCCTCCTCATTCAAACACTCCATTATTAAAAAAAAACAAAAAAAAAAAACTTCTCCACCCATCCTGCACAAATTACTACAGTCCAGTCTCCAATCTCTTCTTCATCTATAGGCTATTGGAGCGCCTTGTCTACTCCTGCCTCACCTGTTACCTCTTTACTCACTCTCTTCTAGATCCATTACAATTACAGTCGGATTTCTGCCCCTTACACTCTACAGATACTGCCCTCATCAAAGTGACCAATGAGTCTGATGGCAAAACATAATAGTGTCTATGCTCTGCTTATTCTTATTGACCTTTCTGCAGCTTGACACTGTTGACCACCATCTCCTACTCTCCATGCTCCACTCACTCGGCATAAATGACACTGCTCTCTCCTGGTTCTCTTCCCATCTTTCCGACCGCTCTTTCAGTGTAGCATTCAGTGGCTTCACTTCTCCTCTTCCTCTCACTTATTGGGGTGCAGCAAGGTTCAGTCCTTGGCCCTCTTCTCTCTAAGGATTTTATGCCCTGAGGAAGTGGCCAGAGGTTCACAAAACAAATAAGTTTAATAAAGTGTCCTGGAAAGAAAAAACACCATTACCGTGTCATTGTCCGGCAGTGTACATGGTGGATCCTTACTTTGTTCTTTGATATCTTTGTTGATCGGTGGATCAGTGCAACAGCAGTTTGTGTGCTTGAGTGGTGGTTGTGACCGACTCACAACCTGATCAGGTGAGCCCCACTAATCCCACTGTCCTTACTTAGTGTACCATCAGATAAGACCCTATTTGCGCTTCTTCTCTTTTTTTATAGTATCTTTATGCTGATGATACACAACTACACACTTCATCTGAACACCGGTGAACGTTCTGTCCACAGTTTCCAACATCATGCCCACGCTCTTTGACTCAAGCTTTCTAAAACTGAACTACTTCTGCTCCCGCTGTTGTCTAACCTCCCTAAATCTGACATCTCTATCTCAGTGTGCAGCACCACAATAATGCCAAGGCAACAAGCTCACTGGGTGGTATATTGGACACAAATCTTTCCTTCACCTCCTATATACAATCTCTCGCCCGATCTTGCTGCTTGCACCTCAAGAACATCTCTAGAATCCGCCCCTTTCTCACCATGGAAACAAAAAAAACCCTCACTGTGGCCCTGATCCACTCCTGTCTTGATTATTGTAATTTTCTATTAATTGGCCTCCCCTTCACTAGACTTTCCCCTCTCCAGTCCATCCTTCATGCAACAGCCAGCTGGGCTGTGGTCTGTAAGACAAACCACCAACACCTCAATTTCCCCAACGTCACAACTCAAACTCCCTGATACATGGCTCATGTTTAAGTGATAAACTTATTGAAGTACAGTGAGAACCTCAGGCTTTAAATCCCTTTATTGCTCTATCTAAATATCTTGATTATTGTATTATATAATGTTCAGGACATTCTGCATTGTTCTACTGTACCCAATTTATTATATATGGTAGGAGTTTGAGTTGGTCCATTTTATACTGACTTCAACCACACGACTGACTCCACAAGTCTAATCATCACTCGGAGGCTTCTGCTCTGTACCAGTCATTATAGGATGCAATTTAAATTGCTTGTTGTCACCCACAAAGCTCTTCACATTGCTGCACCCTCCTCCATCATCTCTTACCATACTTTCTGTTCTCTACGCTCCCCAAGCGACTTTCGACTAACGTCCGCACTAACCTATACCTTCCACTCGTGGCTCCAAGACTTCTGCCGAGCTGCATCAATTCTCTGGAATGCTCTACCCCAAGAAGTAAGGACTATCCACAAACCTACAAGCTATACACAGATTGGCTAGTGAGGACTCATGCAGCCTTTATCTATTCCCCATTTCCTGAAGTTGGCTGAACAATCATTGTAAATAAGCACCTGTAGTTTTGTCTCACCCCCACCTCATTGTAGATTGTAAGCTCTTTTGAGCAGGATGTTATTAGTTTTGCTTTAATCATTGCATTTTTTATAATTAGGTTACTGATCACTGTTTGTATATAAATCTCTGAATTGTAAATGCTGAGGAATATGTTGGCGCTATATAAATAAAGATTATATTTTAAAATTTCCTTGTGTGTAACCCACAACTATGGGTGTAGGCAAAATAATAAAGAAAAATTAATTCATCAAGGCAATTCTTTAATGGAAAGAACAATATTTATTACATAAATAAATTCATCAATCTTCAAAAGAACAAGATGATTTTGGTTACTTATTAAAAAGTAGACACCTCAGAATCAGTTTTTTCTTATAGGCTTCTCCTGACAGTCCCAATACTCCATTTTCCTTTTCACCAGTGTTTATTCATCTCCCCTGCAGGCTCAATGTTATATTAAGGCTCAATGATGCAAACAATCAATGGTGAAAATATTTTCATCAAACATTTATTGAAAATACTTTAAATCAGTACAATCATGATACACGTCACGATTAAAAGAAAAAGAAGTTTATTTTAACTGGCTGTGTTTTGAAAAAGTCAGACTAACCTCTTATGAAGCTATCAGCTCCCCAAATTTGCACATTTGCTTTAGGCCAGTGTCACAAGTCTGTTTTTACATGTACTGGAGACACGGAGGTACATTAAATTCTGTAACAGTCATCATACCTTCATGTGCTCCACACTGTCTATTTTTTTTCACTAGTATAACAGATGCCACACGGACCCGCACACAGATGTATCTATATGGGATCCGAGTGACACGTACCAGAGAAAAACATGTCACTGACATAAATGGTATACCTTACCAGTCTCCATTGGTGTGGTGTCACTTGCTTCTGGGTCTGATCAGTAACCTCATGCACTGACTCCCAACAGCCAATGAAAGACACCCACTCTCTGCGTGATTGACTATTGAGTCCGACTACACCCCACAATCTGAACCGGTGTCTGTGATTGGTTGCCACCGTTATGTATGTGTAAAAATAAATTGGAAAAAAAAATTTTTTTTTATGGGGTCCCGCATGTTTGATTCTCACGTGTGAGCTTTATATTGGCTCAATGTTAAATATAGGGACCTCACGAGTTCATATTTTAATCATCTAAATTATTTTTTTAAAAAAACAAAAAAAAACAAACTGGCATTTCAAAATTCCCACAGCATGAGGGTCCCCTTTCCCCCTCCCCCCCCAAAATTTGACACTTGGCAAAAACAATACACATGGCTGGGGGATGGTATTCTCACCCTGGTGAAGCCCATAGTTATTCCCCGCCCAAAGTAAGAATAGGAGCCCGCTGCCGCCCCAAAGTTTGGCACAATCATTAGAAGTGCCAGGTCCTGGCTCTTTACCAGGCTTTTCTGAATTGCCCCAGTGTGGTGGCAACCAGGGTAATGGAAGGGGTTAATGACAGCCCAGTATGGACAGCTGCCATCAAGACCTAGATTGGAAATGTTCAGGCCTCTATGAGACCCCACCATACTAATCCTCTAAGTAAATAGTTAAAGGATTTTCCTCCTTGGGTGTCTTTATTTAAAATAAAACATAGAAAGGATTTTCTGTATTTGAAAAAGAAAGGATTTTCTGTATTTGAAATAAAAACACAAACACCCTCTTTTACCCATTTATTAACCCCAAACATACTTAGCTTCGACGGTAATCCATAGCACGATGTCCCTCAACAAAAATCTGCAGCTCTGCTACATCGCAATGAGTGGAGAGATTACAGTGTCCGCTCATCGTAAGCAGCTCTAACACACTGACGTCACTGCCTTCACTGCTGGCTGTCAGAGAGCTCATCTGAGGTCAAAGATGAGGTACTATGGTAACTGTACCAGCTGTGATCTCAGATGAACTGTCTGACGTCACTGCTCACAGCTGCGGGTCCATCATTGTGAGTGCGCTAATCGCACTGAACAGTCTAACCGCTCAGTGTGATGTAGCAGAGTTGGAGAGCTTCATCGAGGGACAAAATCTTGTGGATGATCATTGGAGTTGTGTACGTTTGGGGTTAATAAATGGGTAAAATAGGTTTGTATGTGTGTTTTGTTTCAAATAACAGATTTTTCTGTGTTCTTTTAGCTATAGGATTGGTAATGTATGGGCATCAGACGCCTGAACATTACCAATCTAGGGCTTGATGACAGCTGTCATTTCTCACCACACCAGGGTAGTGTGAAGAGCCAGGGTGAAGTGCCAAGATTGGTGCATCTAATGGAGGTGCCAGTTATGGGGCGACTGTGGCTTGCTATTTTTAGACTGGGGAGGGCCCTTCCCACCCTGAGAGTACCAGACCCCAGCTTTCGGCTTTACCTTGACTAGTTTTCCAAAACATGGGGGGACCCATAAGTTTTTTTTTTTTTCTTTCAAATTTTTTGTTCATAAAGAAATTGCAAACATAGCGTGGGGTGACCTCTGCTTTGAATTACCAGCCGAGGTCAAGCTGCCAGCTTTGGTCTGCTGTACCATAGATGGCGGACAAAAATAGGTGGGAACCCCACGTTTCTTTTTCTTCTTTTGAATTATTTTTTCCCTATATTCAAGAATAAACACCCTATAGTGCCACATGAAAGTCAATAAAGGGTGCAAGCTGAAAATATAAAGGGAAGGGGGGAGGTGGGGAGCATTATATAGGCATTTGACATCTATTTATAAATCTATTAAGCTATTCTTTCCAACTATCTATATGTTTCACTCCATTTATCGGCATTGATCAGTTATCTATCTTTGCACACCATTTTTTTTTTTACACATATAAAATCCAAACATTTATTTCAGTGACATGCAGTTTCCTCCAGAACATATCGCTTGGATACGGATTACCATAAGGTGATCAAAAACGGACGTTGTATCTCTGGCCTTAGACTATACCAAATGATGCAACATTTCCAACATCCAAGTATAGGTTACATGTGTAACATGAATAGAAATGTGAACAGAGCCCGAGCCAGACATTCTCTTGTTCAAGTTTAAAACTACACAATGGGTATGAATGATCCATGACATCTGATATGAAAACTAAACCAGCGGGGGGTCATTGATTATTACGGGGTCTGTCTGGGTTCAGTTTTCTTCTTTTTTTGATCAGAAGAAAAAAAAAAAAAGAACCCTTATGCTTTTGTTTGTAAAGTTGAGGTATTGGACCTTTTTCCCCCATTTTTTCCTAAACTGGTCAGACAAACGCAAAGACTGAATAGGAATGTGAACAAAGCCTTAAATGTCTGAAACAATCTTAAAAATTTGGCTCACGTATAGTACATTTTGGCCATGTAAATGATAAACTTTAAAGCATAGAAGGCACAAATTTTGCAAGTGTTTTATTTTTGGCTTTGTGCAATTGATATTCTGCCGTAATGGGGTGAAACCTTAGTAAAAACATGGGAAACTCTGCTCCCAGATGAAGTAAGTCCACAGTAATGAAGCATGAGGATTACTGCCAGATTGTTGAAGGTTACATAGAGCAAAAGGCACTGAAAATGGTCAACAGGACCTTACTTTTACAGCTGCACCTGCAAACTGGAAACCATCAATAATGCACAGATATACCCTGAGATAAGAACGAGTCTACCCGATACCTCCAGAACAAAAACTACATGTCATACAACTAAAATGGTTAGCGGAAGAAGGTCCCTGGAAAGAGTATAAGGCAGAAAAGGGAACAAGGATTCTGGGGGTCACGGCAGGGCACAAGGATTCTGGGGGGGCACGGCAGGGCACAAGGATTCTGGTATGGGGGTAACACGACAGGGCACAAGGATTCTGGTGGGGGCCACATGGCAAGGCATAAGGACTCGGGGGGGAAACAAGAATTCTGGTCTGGTGGCACGACAGGGCACAAAAATTCTGGTGGGTGGGCAGGACAAGGCACAAGGATTCTGGTGGGGGGCAGGACAAGGCACAAGGATTCTGGTGGGGGCAGGACAAGGCACAAGGATTCTGGTGGGGTGGCTCGACAGGGCACAAACTGGTGGGTGGGCACAAGGACTCTGGTGGGGGGGGGAAGGAGGGGGACGGACGGGACAGGGTACAAGGATTCTGGTGGGGGAGGAAGACGGACGGGACAGGGTATAAGGATTCCGGTGGGGGTGGGGGGACGGACAGGACAGGGTACAAGGATTCTGGAGGAAAGGGGGGGGGGGGACAGACGGGACAGGGTACAAGGATTCTGGTGGGGCAGGACAAGGCACAAGGATTCTGGTGGGGTGCGTTTTGAATCAGTGTCACACTCCTCCATTAAGACTCTGTACCCAGTATAAGAATGAATATGTTTATCTACAGTGTTCCTGTAAATCCTAATACAAAAGCACCATTTAATATTTTCTCTTTACAAGCCGCAAACTACATATAAATATAAGAAATTCATAATTTAAAGGCATCATGGATTTATATTCAAGGCACTTAAACTATACACAAAAGTACAAAGATAAATGGCCCTTGGAGTACATTTCTTTTTCCTACTTGTGTCAGTCTTACTTTGCCAGGCACCAGATAACTGCACCATCAGATAAGAAATGCAGAATACAATTTGCATAGTAAAACAAGCTGGTATCGCAGCAATAAAGATTTTTTTCCCCAGTCTTTTTCTTCACAGTTGGTTAATTGCTGCCAAGAAAGTTATCAAAAAGGCAAAGTTTCCACAGATGTATACTGTCAGCACAATCTTCCTGAAGGTGTGTCCCTGAGAATGCAAAGATAGCATTTAGCACCACAATGAGAGAGAAAAAAATCACATCAGAATATAAGCAATTAGGGAGCGCCCTCTGCTGACCAGTACATGAACTGCAAGTAGTTCTTTATTTTTAGAGCACCATTGATTCCTAATGGCAACTTTACACGCGGCAACAGGAAGATAGAAACCGGCAGGTGTCGGAGACAATTGTACCTTTTACCTTCAAAACACTTTGCAGATACCTGAATTACACGCAGCCACTTCAAGGTGTTTTGAAGGTAAAAGGTACAATTGTCTCCGACACCTTCCGGTTTCTATCTTCCTGTTGCCGCGTGTAAAGTGGCCATTAGTGATAAATTGCTTGGCTTCACCAGGTACAGAATGATGAGATAACAGAAGCCATACAGGGGTCACGAGATGACAGCCAAGCCAAGCCACAGAGGGATTACGAGATGACAGCCAAGCCACAGAGGGATCACGAGACGACAGACAAGCCACAGAGGGATCCACGAGATGACAGCCAAGCCACAGAGGGATCACGAGACGACAGACAAGCCACAGAGGGATCACGAGATGACAGACAAGCCACAGAGGGATCACGAGATGACAGACAAGCCAAAAGCGGCCGTCACACGCTACGATATCTTGAAAGATATCGCTTGAACGCGCCAGATCAAACATCGCTTGAACGATGTCTGTGCGTGTGACGGCAAGATACGACGAGCGAGAATTGATGAAATCGCAAAATCGTGATCTGAGCTCCGGAGCTCAGATCTTGCGATGAACGATTTCACGATCTGTGTCATCGTGGTGTATAACACCACGATGAACGATCTCCCAGCGGCACAGCCTATGCTGGGAGATGGTAACTATGGTACACGTCGGGTTACTAAGCGACGCGCGGCGCCTACTAACCCGATGTGTACCATAGTTACCACGATCTCGCTGCTCCACATTGCTGGTGAGTCTGTCTGTGTGACATCTCACCAGCGATGTGAGCGATATTGTTAGCGATCGCGCGTGCACGTGATCGCTTACAATATCGCTAGCAATATGGAAGCGTGTGACGGCCGCTATAGAGGGATCACGAGATGACAGATAAGCCACAGAGGGATCAGGAGTACAGACTGACTATTTGGATCCAGATAGACAATATATAAGGTTTGAGATTGGACTTTGACCTGAACCCCATGTAAGTCAATGGTGACCGGAACTTAAGTGCTATAAAATAGTGGCAGTAAGGGCTAGGGGGTTGTAAATGAAGCAAAATGAAGATTAAAGGAGAATTATACTTGCAGGTTTTTAGAACTGCGGTCACGCTTGCTTCCAGGTCCGCTCATTAAACCATATGAATATTCATAGAACTAAATGCAACAGCCAATCACAGATGCCCACTCTCTGGGACAGTGTCTGTGATTGGCTGCTGCAGTCAGCATGCACCCACACAATATATACCAGTAAATGTGATTGATTTGTCATGCACATCTATGGCAATGAACCTGCCTTAATGTGTGTAAAAATAAATAGGTGAAAAAAAAAGAGAATTTTGTTTACGTACCGTAAATTCTTTTTTCTTTAATCATCAATGGGAGACCCAGACAATGGGGTTTAGGGCACTGCCCTCCGGAGGTCACACTAGGTACTACAAGTTTGTAGACACCGCCCCCTCCGCTTATAAACCCCTACCGCAGGGAACATCCTCAGTTTGGTCCATAAGCTGCGAGGAGACAAAGAAACCACACCCGAAACATCGGGAAAGAAACCGTGCACAGACGGTCCAACAACCCGGAAGAACACTGTCCCAACAGGGAACAGATCAAATGCAAAACATGCAACGGAACAACTGGGTGGGTGCTGGGTCTCCCATTGATGATTAAAGAAAAAAGAATTTACGGTACGTAAACAAAATTCTCTTTTTTCTGGTCATCATAATGGGAGACCCAGACAATGGGGATGTCCTAAAGCAATACCCCAGGGCGGGAAGAGTTCCTCAAAGACGGATAACACATGGTCCCCCTCAAAGGTGGGCAACCGCCGCCTGGAGGACCCGCCTGCCCAAACTTGCATCCGCAGAGGCATGGGCATGCACCATATAGTGCTTAGAGAAAGTGTGCAGGCTAGACCATGTGGCTGCCTGACACACCTGTAGAGCAGAAGCTCGATGTCGCAAAGCTCAGGGGGCACCGACAGCTCTGGTAGAGTGAGCTTTCAATCCCACCGGGAGAGGCAAACCAGAAGACCGGTAGGCCTCCTGAATGGGAGCCTTGATCCATCTGGCCAAGGTTGACTTCGATGCCGCGGACCCCTTACAGCGACCTGTCGTCAGGACAAATAAAGAATCCGAATTCCGGAAGGAGGCAGTTCTGGACACATAAATGCGTACAGCCCTCACGAGATCCAGAGTATGGAGATCGCGCTCAACCTGATGAACGGGAGCGGGGCAAAATGATGGGAGAACAATCTCCTGGTTCAGGTGAAAAGTGGAAACCACCTTTGGCAAGAATTCTGGCCGCGGGCGTAGCACCACCTTATCTTGGTGAACCACCAGGAAGGGTGACTTGCACGAAAGTGCAGCCAATTCTGAGACCCTTCTCAGAGACGTAATCGCCACCAGAAATACCACCTTCTGGGACAGACGAGACAGGAAAATGTCTCTCAGTGGCTCAAACGGCGGTTTCTGTAGCGCCGCCAGGACCATGTTAAGGTCCCAAGGGTCCAGTGGTCGCCTGTAGGGCGGGACCACCCGAGAGACTCCCTGGAGAAACTGACGGACCTTGGGAAGGAGCGCCAAGCGCTTGTCAAACAGCACTGAAAGAGCTGACACTTGACCCTTCAAAGAGCCTAGGGACAATCCCAATTCCAGCCCCGACTGAAGGAAAGCCAACAATGTCGGAATGGACAAGGGCCACGGGGAGCGACCACCCGAGGCACACCAGGTGAAGAAAATCTTCCACGTTCTGTGGTACATCTTCCTGGAAACAGGCTTCCTAGCCCGAGTCATGGTGGCAACCACCGTAGGAGAGAAGCCCCTGGACGTCAGCAGCCAGGCCTCAAGAGCCATGCAGTCAATCTGAGGGCCCTGGAATTGAGGTGGAAGAATGGGCCTTGCGCGAGCAGATCTGCACGTTCTGGAAGAGCCCACCGGAGTCCGCCTGACAGTCGCCACAGGTCCGGATACCAGGACCTCCTGGGCCAATCTGGAGCCACTAGAATGGCTACCCTGCACTCCGACCTGATCTTCCACAGAACCCTGGGAATCAGAGCCAGAGGCGGGAACACATACGGAAGATGGAATCTGGACCAACTCAGGATCAGGGCATCTGCCCCCAGAGACTGAGGATCCCATGATCTCGCCATGTATTGCGGCACCTGATGATTCAGCCGCGAGGCCATCAGATCCACGTCCGGAGTGCCCCATCTGCTGCAGATGTCCTGGAAGACGTCTGGATGAAGAGACCACTCTCCGGCGTCCATCCCCTGCCGGCTCAGGTAGTCGGCCTCCCAGTTCTCGACCCCTGGGATGTGAACTGCGGAGATCAGGCAGTCGTTGTCCTCCACCCAAGATAGAATGCGGTGGACTTCGGCGAGGGCCTGAGCACTTCTGGTCCCTCCCTGATGATTTATATAGGCGACGGCCGTCGCATTGTCGGACTGAACCCGAATGGGCTGACGTGACAGGAATTTCTGAAACGCCAGGAGCGCCAGATAGACTGCCTTGATCTCCAGCACGTTGATCTGCAACGCCGACTCCGACGGAGTCCAGAGTCCTTGA
>JARQOC010000007.1:188784402-188798386 GCA_033576535.1 Allobates femoralis
TCGGGGCCTAAACGGTGCTTTGTGGCCTTACTTTCCAAAAATGTATTCCCTCTCCTTCATGCTACAGTCGTGCTCAGTATTCTGGATTAATACGATGCTATCGCTCTTCTTCAGCCCCCCAAATTGCACAGGACGTAATCTAAGGCTGGTTTCACACTGGCGATTGTGTCTGCATGCTTATGGCATGCAGATGCAAATGCAGTGCAAACGCAGCCATATTAATGTGAACGCAGCAGAGAATCTCTGCATGCGTTCACATTAATATGCACCCCGGCCAGCCAATCAGCTGTCTCCGGGGCGGCCGGGAGGAGGAGATCAGCGGCAGAGATCTCCTCCCGACACAGCTGATCTCCCACCGGTGTCAGCGGGGAGATACAGCTGATCTGACAGATGTTTAAATCTCCCGCACCGACACTGAATAGGGTGATATCAGTGCAGGAGATAAGAAACAGCTGATCGCTGCTTCAAATCTGACACCGAACAGGTGAGGTCAGCTCGGGAGATTTAAACAGCTGTCAGATCAGCTGTTTCTCCCCGCTGACACCAGCGGGAGAGTAGCGGCGGCTGTAGCTGATCTCCTGGGTGGCCGCCGCTGATCACCGGCGGCCAACGGGAGATATTTCAATGAGATCTGCAGTGTTCTCCTGCAGTGACATGCGGAGGACACTGCGGATCAATTGACTTCTATGCGTGGTTTGTGTGCTTGCGGGCGCTTGCTGATAAATCAAGCACACGCGACCACACAAAAAATGCAACAGGGCTGCGTCCAGAGTGCGCTCGGAGGGTGCACAAATTGTGCGCATCCGAGCGTAAACGCAATCCAAACACAGCCAAACGCAGGCACATGCATTCCCATGTCAAACATAGGAACGCATGTGCGCAAGCGTTTGGCTGCGTTCGGTGTGCAGCGTTTGCAAACGCCAGTGTGAAACCAGCCTAAGGTGTGCACATGGAGAAGCTGCAGCTAAATCCCCCTCCTCCCAGTCCTCCAGGTAGTAATAACATAGGCTGCAGGTAGAGAAAAAGTGTGAGACAAGAGGAAGGAGTGGAGGATCCCCATTTCATGAATTCACACTGCAAGCGTGGCAAGAGAATATTTTTTTCCTTACAAGTTGTTCCAATATCAGGGTGCACATCCCTTGGCTGTACTGCAGAGACTGAGGTTTCCACCAAACAAAATGCAGACTATGCACAAAGAAATTGTGACTTCAGGACCTCTGAACTTGTGATGTAACCATGGCTGGAGAGTCCCAGGATGAGGTCATGCTACAGGCTATGCTACTTGAATAAGGGTTAATGTTTCTGGCAAATGCACCCTTCTAGACGCTGATCTATATGGCCACCTAGTCTACATGGATCAGTAAATGATCCAATAGTTTCAAAACTGCTTTTTAAAAAAAAAAATAATTTCATAAATCAATATTACACATGAAAATAAACAACTTTGTATCATAATCATATCAAAATAATTTCTTTCTCCTCCTGCATTGATTGATCACATTCTTCAGTTCATGGGTAATATCTGGATTCAGTATACACAGATTTCGCCATTACTGAGATAAGAGATGACGTTTGTGACCATAAAGGTCTATGGAGAATTGGAACTGTTTTTCAGTAAAACTTGCAGACACAATTATTCTACTGCAAGTGAGATGGAATGTTTAGAAGAAAGTGCATTACTTTAATGAGATACATTATTAAGTTTCATATTCCATGTGTACGATTAGTTAATGGAAAAAAAATGATAGGTACTCCAAGTTATTCAACTAAAAGAAAGAGAAAGAAAATGTAGAAAGAAGGAGGGAGGTGCACTCTCAGTGTAGTAGTCAGTAAGCTTGATACATAAATTGTAACTATATGCTATTATTTTTATTATATTGAATGAAGGAATGGACACAACTGCATGAAAAGTAAGAATGAGAATTCCCAGCTGCAGGCCGCATGGAAGTGGTATCCTCCTCTCTGAAGAAATTCAGACCTGTACAATGCATCTTGGCCAAGAACCACAACCTCCGTCACATCAAATAACAAAGGATCGGTAAATTTATTATGTGATTGATCAAATTACAAGTGCATTCACTTATCCTACTCCAATCTGAATTGCTGTGGTTGATTTCAAGGGTCCTTGCTCCAATTTTAATATAGGGGTAATCTGCAGGTAAAGACCATTTAAGCCATTCCTGGCTGCCTTAATGGAGCAGCAGCTACAGGGAGAAAATATTGTTATATTATTTTAACTTATATCGTCTCAGTAGCTGCTCGCTCCCAGTCATCAGTGTAGTGTAGACCTGTTAGTCATCACTCACTCCCCAGAGCGCTCTGTAATCACTCCCCAGGACACTGACTGACAACCTTCTCTGAAGAGAGTGTGTACAGTGTGTGTAGAGCAAGCTAGCCAAGTACTGTGGAGTGATTACAGAGCACTCACTGAACACTGACTAAATACTCCACATTGATGACTGGAATAGAGCAGCTGCAGAGAGGATAGAAGATCATTTCACCCCTGTACCCACTACTGCAGCAAAACAGCCAGGCATGAGTTTAATGACATTTACATGCAGACTACCCTAGAATTTGCAGATAAATAGCTTTTCTGGGCATGTCAAGTTCCTATTGAAAGGTAGGGACGGTAAATATCAACTTACCTTTTTGCAGAAAGAAGCTGTGAACCTCCATCAAGATGTCTATAGACACGTGCCACAGGACAAATCCCACCATCGTATAGGTGTCCCAGGGGTCTGGGAGATCCAAAGCTTGTAAATCCATACCCAGGAATATTGCAGCCACTAGAAAAAGGAAACATTATTATATAAAGTGTACTTAGTTCCAGGGAGAAGTACAGAAGAACACAGGGTAGACTTACTGCATGGGGTAGAAACTAAGTACAAATAATCAATTCTAGGTGATAGACGACACAAGAGGGGGAAGGACACAGCCCGCGAGATGACAAATAATTTACAAGTTAACTAACTTTTTCATTCTTTTTTGGTATAAGCATCGAGATCAGGTCAAAGCATCGGCCAATATAGACCATGTTCTCCTGCACCAATAGAAAACCAACCAAAAATAGTGAACATCATGGGTATTTCTCAAAGGTTGTGTATACTGCCCAGTGTCCCTGCACTTTCCGTTGTTGTCTCTTCAGAGAGGAAGAAGACGAACTCTAGTTCTATGGCTCTATTGGAAGTAGCAATGCTAAAAGTAAAAATTGACTTTTAAGATTGCTACTTCCAATGGGTGTAAAAGTGCTTATTATTAGTTTGTCTCTTGGCGAATATTCTAATTTTAAATCTTTTTCTGTAATAGTGAACACAATATTTGTTTCTTCAGCTGCAAACACAAGTGCAACCACAGGACCATAAAAACCTCAAATTCTGGAAGATAACTTACCTGCCACTATTCTTGCAAGTGTGCCAGTGCCCAGTGCGCCCAGTTAAAAAATGGCCTCCTATTGGGAAAAGTGCCAGTTATCACATATAATAATCTGCCTTAAAACACAAAGCAATAAAGATCTTCAGATGCCATAAAAATATGGAGTATTAAAACACTTACATTAACTAGCTTTTATCTAGTCTTCTCCTTAATTCGTAGCTTTAGAAAGCATGGCACAATGACGCTCATTTTGCCTAATGAAATTATCTTGGCACCTCTTGCATTATGTAGTCAGTGTCTTGCATCATTGGATGGCATGTCACAAGAGGTGTAGTGTGGCAGGTAGGGGTTTCCCTGGGCGAAATCTTTATGGGGGCACAACATTTTGCACCACTTTCTCCATAAATGAGCCAGGACTAATTTGAGCAAGTCGACACAGCCAAACACACACTGCACTCGGGTGTCAGATTTTTTTCGACTAAAGGCCGGGTTACACGTAGAGATATCGCTAATGATATTGTTGCAATGTCACAGGTTTTCTGATGTTGCAGCAATGTTGCTGCGTGTGACATGCCGCAGCGACCAGCTCGCTGATCGCTGCGGAATGGCCAGGACCATTTTTTGGTCGTTGGTCTGCAACTGGGCAGCAGACATCAGCGTATGTGACGCCTTTCTAACCAGATGTGTTCCCTGGTAACCAGGGTACAAATCGGGTTACTAAGCACAGTGCGCTGGTAACCAGGGTACACATCGGGTTACTAAGCACAGCGCGCTGGTAACCAGGGTACACATCGGGTTACTAAACACAGCATGCTGGTAACCAGGGTACACATCGGGTTACTAAGCACAGTCCGACTCCACAGCCCTGGCTGCAAGGACTTGAATCAGCTGACTGGTGGCAAACCGATCAGCTGATGTGTCACCTGACAGCATCAGCTGAGCGGTTTAAACCGTCTGCCAAAACCAATCGGTTTAGCACGCTCAGCTGATGCTGTCAGGTGACACATCAGCTGATCGGTTTGCTGCCAATCAGCTGATTCACGTCCTTGCAGCGATCATACGCCTTCCAGGGACACTCTGCGGAAGAGGGGAGTATTTTATTTCTTATTTTTTAAACCGACGCTCTCTTTTATTTCACTTTAGCAGTGTACATACATTGCTAAAGCAAAAGTGCATACATGTCACACAGGAACAGGATTCTTCCTGCCCCCGTGTGACATCACTTTCCCCTGTGCCCGCACTTACAGGCGCTGGATTACAGCACTGTCTTAACGACAATGCTTATTCCAGCACTTATAATGGGGCGTATGGAGGAAAATGTGTTAAAAAGGGCAAGCAATTAAAAAGTTAATTCTTTTTACATGCATTTGACCCCAAAAGCGCAGCGATAAATTACGCAGCGTCTGAACGGCAAAAGTGAAAGTCCAATCACTTTGCCGGTAAATGAAGACGCAAATGTGTTTATGGGGGAAAAGCAGTTTAAAAAAAGGCAAAAGTGAGGTGTGTAAACATAGCCTAAAGTTCCATGGTATATGAAGTTAATAGATTATTTAGGATTCATACCTGTCACTTCCGGGTGGAGGTCTGAAAACGGCCATTATAGGCTGAAGAATTGCCAAGGCTAAGACTATACAGCCTAAATAGGGATGATAACCGGCCCGCTGTAAGGAGAATAAGAACATACATCATGACATAAATCTCCATGTGACAGCTGTAACTGACCTGTGATTAAAGTGAACCTGTCACCAGCTTTGGGTGTCCAATACTAAGAGCTCCACATTCAGCAGCGCTTATGCTGAATTCTAAGAAGACGGCTATTATGGCCTGACTCCCCTGCAGACTAACTTAAAGTTTTAAAATCTTCCCGCCTGTATTACAATTACCCGTTTCCAGTCCAATGGGTTTGATTGCAGCTCAGTTCGTCCCTTGTCTCCTCCGTCCGTGCAGCCTCTTCTTCTGAGTGTTATCTAAATTGCGCACCTGCGCAGAGGCTTCTCCGAATTGTGCTGGTGAACTGTGCTCTTGCACAGAGATGTTAGCAGTTCGCGCAGGCACAGTACAGTTTTAGGCTCCGCCTGCAGTAGTGTAGAGCACGGTACGCTGGTGCAATCCAGAGAGGTCTCTGTGCAGTTGCGCGATTGAGGCATCAATTAGGAGAGGCTGCACAGATGGCGAGGGGAGGCTGCACAGGTGGTGAAGGGAGGCTGCACAGATGGCGAGGAGAGGCTGCATGGACCGAACTGCCATCAAACCCATTGAACTGTAAACAGGTAATTATAATACAGGGTGGGAAGTTTTTAAATGGTATTTATTTGGTGTGCAGGGGCAGTCAGGGCATAATAGTCACCTTTTTAGAGTGCAGCATAGGTGCTGCTAAAGGTGGTGCTTCTAGTTTAAAACACCCAAATCTGGTAACAGGTTTAAGCAAAGAATAAAAAAAAACAAAACAAACTAAGGCTGCTTTCACCCTGGTGTTTTTGCCAAAATGCGGCAGATGCAGCAGATTTACCTCATCTGCCGCCTAACAGCCGCACTTGCGGCAAGTCCCATGCATAGACTATGGGGCTTACGGAAAGGTGCGGCAGGTGCAGCAAGTGCGGTGGTGGCAGATGCGGCCACGAAAAAAAAAAAACGCTGCTGACCGTGGTTTTTTTCCGCCGCATGCACCTTACCGCAAGCCCCATACACAATGAATGGGGCATTGCCACAGGTGTGCGCAAGTGCGGCAACTGCATTTTTTTGTCCGGATCCGGGCAAAAACGCCTCTATGAATGGGGCCTAATAATGCTTCTGATGGTAATACTTGGCTTCATCTGATACTTCAAAATTGAAGACCTATGTAAAGGATAAATGATCACTATTCAGATCGGTGGCAGAGCACAGTGATTGTGTCAGCATGCGGTGACGTGGTTGTAGTAGTGACATCACTGGTGCAGAGAAAGCAGTTTATGGGACTTGGAATAGCGGATGAGACGCAGCACTGAACTCATGGAGGTTGAAAACTAGGTCATTTAATTATTTTAATACAGCAAAGGTCAAAAGAGAACCAAAACATCTAAGAGTGGGAAAAAAAAATCATTTAAGCACTTGTACCTATATGTGGTAGCTGTGTTTTAAAAGGGATTATGGTGACTTCAAAAAGTGAATTAGACCATCAGTCATTCAATTTCCAGCCAAAAATGTGTGCAGTTTTAATCCATAACAACTGGAAACATCAAAGCCCTGATGGAATAGGTTAGGAGGACCAGATCCTTGATGAATACCTGTAGTCTAGTGAATACCTTTAAGGCCACGTTCACACACAGATATCTGTTCAGATATTGTTCCAGATCTCTGGTTGCAGTGAAATCATGGACACATTGTTACATTTTACACAGCCACAAAATGTGAGCAATGTGTCCATGATTTCACTGCAACCAGAGATCTGAGACCAATATCTGAACAGATATCTGTGTGTGTGACGTAGCCTTTAGTCTACTTGGAGAAAAAAATACAAATGGTGCCGGGAATGGAGAAGATCTAAGGATCAGATAACCAGCCTCAAGGAAAAAAATATACCTATTTAACTCAATTAAAAGGTACTGGATACCAGCAATTATCATCATTATTAAATGCAATATCTAACTATAGCAATCTCCAATGGTATATCACCATAATGAGTGCATGATATACATCTATGATGTTAAGTATTCAGATAAATGAGGTAGAAAAATTATACGGCAGCAATCCGATATAGTGAGATACCCCAGTGTTATACCAAAACACCAATAAAGAACCGCAGTAATCGTGTTCGATGATCCATTATTATAACCACCGCAGATACAGAATAGAGGTTAAACTCCTCTCCGTGCCAAGCACAATATGAGGAAATCCACCACTGTAATGATGACTGCTGCAGACCAACAATAAACTCGTTTGTGCTTAATAAACCAGGACTGTTCTTTCACTGCCGAGGGACCTCTGCTTAAAGATGTGTCAGTCCCAGACAGTTTAAAAGGGAGAAAGGAAGGCTGGGAACCCCTCATCCCTCCACCTCCTAGTGTGCTGTCCAGTGGAACGCACTGGAAATACAGATGTGACGCATTGGATCAGTGTTTAAAAAATCCAGTTAGCCCTTTAAAAACACAGTTCCCAGACACCGCTGTTTTCCTGGTGCGCACATGCGCACGCATGTCATACTGCAGCTTTAATAACCTGTTTTCTAACAACAAAAAATGCGGACCCAAAATGAAAGAACATAGTGTTTGAAAGGATTAAATAAAAACACCGAAATATAGACAACCTGAACCAAATGTTAAACTGCAGGGGCTGCGTAACTGTTCCTGGGCAAAACATCATTAATGGTACATTTACACGCCGCTACCGAAAGGTAGAAACCAGCAGGTGTCGGAGACAATTGTACCTTTTACCTTCAAGAACGCGTAGTGGCAGCGTGTAATTCAGGTTGTACCTCCTGTCTCTTTGGATACCTGTCTTTCAGCTGTGCTGAAAAACAAGCAGGTATAAACCCTATGGTAGCGGCGTGTAAACGGGGCACAGGTACGGTACTTGAGTTCCCTGGGGCATGCTTGAGCGTCATGTATACCACGCCCCATCAGCTATCATTGGTGGGGACTACTGTGTACCCATTGGCTGTCCGTGCACAGGGCGGCATATTTAACGATCTGACCAGTGACACTACACATTTGCTATAGCGTCATGTATTAGCAGCCTCCCTGCGCTGGCTGGCCAATCATGATGTTATTGCATTGTCCAATCACCGAACGAGCGCCGCGTAATACACAACTCTGTCAAGCCTATGTAGTGACGGCGCACAATATGTAAGCCAAGATTCCCTTGTGGTAGCGGCGTGTAAATCAGGGAAGGTGCTCCACAGAAGGTAACCTGCAGCACCCGTCGGCACTTCTAGGGACCGAAAATACCTTCTTTGAAGCACCTTGTGGCGGCGTGTAATTGCGGTATCAGGTACCGTTAGCAACCGTTGAAAACGCGTGCGTGCACGTGGGGTGCCTACCTGTTGCTACCTTCGGTAGCGGCGTGTAAAGGTACCATAACAGGATTTAATCGAAAGAACACCAATGAGGGATTTAATAAATATAATAAACGTATGCCAGGTTGATCAAAAAAATATACATGCAATAAAAGATCTTCTGCAAGTGCAGATGTATTTAACTCACTGTGCTCCAGTGTCCACGGTATAAAAATGGCAGCACAAAAGCTAAAACTGTTAGTATCACTGTGGTGACCATGAGGATACGATGCACCTAGGAAGGAAAATATTAAATACTTAAAGTGTAACTGCCGTTTTATTTTTATTATTAACCATAATAATAATAATGTAGAGCAAGTGATTTTAATAAACTTTCAAATATACTTTATTAGAAAATTCTGGTTAAATCTCATTCCTAAACCTTCCACAAGGTGTCCCCACTACACATGCGCAATGCGGTGCTTGAAGCCGAACGAGCGGTGAGGGTGTACTGACGTCACCCAGCTGGAAATGACGCGATTCACGTCATTTCATGCCCAGCCAGCGACATGGAAAGCAGGGAGGGCCTGCATAGAACATGAATAAAAGATCACGCCCAGCAGGGTGTGATCTTATGAGGACAAAGGCACAAAACAAACATGCCCTGAAGGCTAAAGAATATGGTCCCTACTCCTTATCATGGCTAATGAGTGAGTATAAAAACGTTTTTATGTAGTTTGACAGGAAGCATTTAGGATATTAATGGAGTGTGAGAATGGCCTTAGGATGCTGCACAGACATGTTTTTGTAGCTTAGGTGGCTTTTTGGAGGCTACAGGATCCCTTTAAACCTTTCTCTGCTCCCTATGAGGAAATACAAACAGTGCTGGCAGACACTGGACACGACCACATGGCCAGAAAATGCAATTTTTAAAAGAGCACAGAAAAATGTGAGAAAATATGTCATATGGCACAAAAAAGCATTATATTAGCTGCTATTTGACCCATCATTAACAACCATTGTAGCATTGGGGTTTTTTTTTTTTTCAATCAAATGACATTTACACTTCAAAAGCTAAGAAAGTAACTTCCATCTGGATAAGGTAGAATAACTTTTTTTTTTGTGATAAGAAAATCAGCAGCAGGCAATACAATTAAAGCAATACATATTGCTTTATATACAATTAAACATGATATTCATTCTGGGCAGACCGTGACCGGCATGATTCTTACACTGGCATCATTATTACAGCTGTTTATGTTTTAATAAGAAAAGCTGCGTAATTTCAGATAAAATATACGACTTTGAAAATTTGGCTAGAGACTGTGTGTTTTTGATTTCTAGTCCAAGAGGCGGTCCTTGGAGGTTTCTCCTTGTGCTGCTCCTCTAGACCCATAGGCAGTGACTGGTCATTCAAGAGAAGTGGAAAGTGAAGCCTCTGGGACTAGACATACAAAACTAAAAATCAATCAATAGCGTGCCTCTTACTGAATTCAGTGTATCTGACAAGTGGCGTGCCTCTCTGTGCCGTGTGCGCCTTGCCCGAAATCTTATGATTATGACTAAGGGCGTCGTACCTGGCACCAGAAACGTGACCGGTTTCTGTTCAGCATGGTTCTATCCTTTTTACCATGATCCAATAAAGATTTTTTAATTTTATCATTCTGGACTTGCAGTGCTATTAGTTGCCTTTGTCCTCTTACTCATGTTTTCTGCATTGTCCTCCTAGCGGCACCTGCAGTCGTCCAGATAATCCTGGCATATGGAGTTACCTTCAACTAAAGCTCCCATCACACACAACGACGCAACAGCGATCCCGACAACGATAACTATCCTTAGGGACCGCTGTTGCGTCACTTTGGATCGCTGGTGAGATGTCGAACAGTCAGATCTTACCAGCGACTTAACGATCCGGAATGATAGGAGGTCGTTGGGAATGGTCACTCTCGGGCGTAGTATTGAGGTCGTTGCCCCTTTCAAACACAGCGTTCCCAACGAGAGACCAACGACCTAAAAATGACCCAGAGCACTTTGGTAACGATCAGCGATCTCACAGCAGGGGCCTGATCATTGCTAAGTGTCACACATAACGAGATCATTAGCGAGATCGCCATTACGTCACAAAATCTGGGACTTAACAACAAACTCACTAACGATCTCGTTATGTGTGATGGGGGCTTTAGTGATGAGCCAATAATATTGTCTTTTTCGCCAGAAATCTTACTCCAGTCTGAGACTGGATTAAGAACTGTGGAATAATGAACATCGCTGCTCAACATGAATGTGATAAGCGGGGGATGGCACAGCCCAGTCCAATCTGGCCTCCCCTAATTTGTTGGAGATGGCCTAAAATGGTTATGAATTGGGCCCAATGTATTAAGACAAAGGTCCTGATTCATTAAGATTTCCAACCATTCTGGTATAAATGGTTTTGAATATACTGCGACCTGCAATGTTTTCACAGCAGTTTCTCCTATCACCAAATAAAATAGATGGAGCTGAGGCATAGGTGGGGGCTGTAAGTGAGGCTGGAGGCCACAACTCCATTTATTTCAGTGGAACAGTGAAAAACTGGAGTGAAAACACCAAAAGTAGCAACATTTTTATAGAGATTTCAGAGGCGTCTGATTCCAAGATGCTCCCAGCCAAGATTGACAAGAAGATCCGCTGGTCTTGATGAATCGAGGACAACATGTTTCACTTTTGCACTATCCCATATGTCTACCTTCTGAGGGAGATTAGCGGAGTATAGTGTGTTATTGACAATCCCTGTCCAAGAACAAAGGACAGCTACCTTGCAACTGCAATCCAGATACGTGCGGGTCACAAGGCTCATGAAAGTGTTGGACATTGGCTTAGGTTGAGTGCGAATATCCAGTAATCATTTGTTTCAACCAGATCCAGTAAACTAACAAAAAACAAACTAATCCGTTTCAAAGTGATGAAAAACTGATGCACTTTATCATGGATTTGTTCACATTGACTTGAATAATGTGATTTATGGATCCAGCAGTATTTTTTGGGCTAAAATTTCTATAAAAAAATTCTGCAGGCACAACCGTTTTTGTGCAAGTAAAAAGAACAAATAGCAAATGCATCCAACTATATTCTGTTAACATTGAAGTTAACGGAAAAAGGATCCACTAAAAAGATCAGTCTTTCTACCACCGGAAACAAATCCACTTATTGGATTAATGTCAGATGAATGATTTTTGGATGTGTAAACTCCGCCTTACTGTACAGGGTCGCGGCCTCCTTTAATTACTTAATGCAGATTAAGTGCACAGTATAATTATGTACGACTTTACATAAAGCAGATTCACTGATCACATTGAGTAAAGTTCTCCTATCACAACATTAGAGAACAAGGTTTGAAAGATTAAAATACCTGGAACCAAACTTTCTCTCCACACAGAGTAGATGTCGGCCAGACAGGTTTGAAGAAACGAGCCACAAGGACACCGATACTGACTGTAGTCATCCAGGCAAGAAACATCATAGCCCCTGACGAAGTGAACACAACAAGCAGAGGTTACCATAAGGCTGTGACCGGACCAACACAGAGCAGAATCGGAAAAAAAGGTCTACTTGCAGGAGGGTGAAGACGGGACTTTTTGTTTTAGCCTAAGATATGACAGAGTCTTCAATAAACTCCTCTCTAGAGCCTTGGATGGTGTATTGTTACAGTAAGTGGAATGAGAGGAGGGATACATCTATTTACTGGATCCTTGATATAATGGAAACATTTTGATCCTTTTTGCAAATGATCATACAGACATGTCAGGGTTGTTTTTAATTTTGGATTAGACAGAATAGGCAGATGACACTATTCTGAGTGTTAAAAGGCTTTGGAAACCAGCACCGTGTGTAGGTGACGTGGTCCTCCATACTAGAAACAGGACGACGTGTCGGTGATCCGTGCTACTAAAAGGAAAAACCAGGACCAAAGAAGTCTGGTGTATTGGTGTAGATTTATTCCGACACGTTTCGGAGCAGCCTCTTCTCCTTCCTTGAGGGAGGTGTGAATCCAGCGGCAGCTGTACAAGCGCCAACGCTGGTTGTGGGTTTACACAACCGGACCAGGTGAGCAAATTTCATGAGGCGATAGGAATCTCTAGGCAGAGTGGGGCTATGCGCATTTTGTCTCACATTTTTCGTTTAGAGAGTGGTCCTCCATACAACCACCGCAAGATGACTTTAATCATATTTGACAGCCTATAGAAAGTGGAAATCGGGAAGAAAAAGTGTTCTTGGAGATTAGAAGTATCTAACGCTACTGTACGACTGCTGACCAAGAGTTCACTTGGCAAACTACAATAGTGATAGCAAAATGATTGTACACAAGAGAAGAAAATGAAAACCTTAACGTCTATGTACCATGGAACTTAATGAGCAGAGGGGATCGTGAGCCACCAACATCCTCACTGGATCCAGACAAGTTACACATTTTGCTGGTTATAAGAGGCTGCCGTTGATGCCTGTGAATATGTCCTTGAATATAATAGAAAAAAAATGACATTTTAGAAAATTAGGTAACAATATTCTTATTAATATTCTATTTAGTGTTTATAGTATCGACTTACCATCTTCAGCATCACCATCAGCTAAAAATATATAATAACTGCGATCAAGTGGAAATCGCTCTTGATAATCTGGAGTTCGGATGTTTCTGCGGAAAGAACATTGAAGAATGCCACCTTCTATCCTCCACGCCAGATCACGCAGAACGTCCTGGAGTAAAAGTCACACATGAGGTTAGTAGAGGGCAGAGAAGAAAGCATTTTCCACTAGTCTAATCTGAGCTTTTCTGACATTTATTCTCCAAAGTCACAAAAAAAAAATATATATATGTGCAGGTTGGTTTACTTCTCCATGTTTTTGATCTTTGGGTTCGGGTCAATTCACATGAAGGAGATTTGTTGTCGTCTCATGTAGAGAAAACTTGTCAAAATTCACCTTCAGATGCATCAAACTCAAATTAAAGGGATTGTTCTAATGAAGGGAGGTTCAACTATTCAATATATTAGGCGATAAAGAAGAAGATCAGTGGGGGTCAAACCATTGGGATCCGCACAAATTATCAGAATAAGGAATTTTTATCCCAAAAAGAATTACCGATGCGTGAGCTTTGCTCCATTCATTTTCTACAGCATGTGCACTGCCGCACCACTCTAATAGGGATAAAAGTGCCTGAATCTACCCATCATTGGAGGTTCCTGTAGTCCCCTACCCCCATCTGTATCAGTTAAAACCTCATGCATGGAGGATACCTACTCTTCACCTGACAACCCCATTACATTAAACAGATTGTCAGTTGAAGAAACTTCAACAAATCTGCGACATGTGTAATGGATTTTGATGGTGTCAATCAGAAACAAGGAAAAGCGAAGTCACCTGGGGAGCTGCCCGGCATGCACTGTACGCTATTAGCGTACAGTACCTCAGACAGCTCCTGACTTCAGGAGACTGCCGCAAAGTACTGTATGTAAATTGCGTACAGTACCACCGCCGGCATTTTCAGTTAATTTCTAAAATCCGACAATTGCCGTCTTTGAATTAAACAATCTATTAACCTCTGCACAGCCAAGGAGTGATGTCAGCATGTGTCCAGGGAGTGTGGACACTCCCTGGACACAAGCTGCC